>JAOTNS010001146.1:0-41105 GCA_028476615.1 Culter alburnus | reverse complement strand
GGCCATATAAGAACCAGTTTGACATACGAACAAATCTGGCAATTAGTCGAAATCAAGAAATTTCCTACTGACACTTGAGTTGATGATACGCAGCCAAACAGTATTCCATATTTGACCTAAAGGACACATTCTAGCCAAAGAGCATTCGATCTTGAACTTTCATACATTATTTGACGTCTTCTGTTGTTACTTTACCCATACAGAAGTCCATATTGAACATATTTCTGGCAAATTAGTATACATAGTCATTGAATCCATCTGATTTTTTCAGCCATATAGCAGTTCAAATTAGACTTGATTAAATTTTTTCTGTCCCAAGAGTCCTCGATCATGAACTTTATATACATTGCCTCATACTGATGTTACTTCAGCCATAGAGTATTGCATATTTGACCTAACGGACATATTTCTGGCCAAACAGTACTTGATCTTGAACTTTTTATATATACTTACTGACGCCTTCTGATGTCACATCAGCCATACTGTAGTCCATATTTGACCTAATGAACATATTTCTGGCCCAAAAGTACTCGATCTTGAACTTTCAATACATACTCCTTGATTCAGTCTGATTTTACTTCAGCCATTTAAGAAAACCCATTTTGACCTACTGAACAAATTTCTGGCAAATTAGTCAGCAATCAGAAATTTCCATACTGACACATTGAGTCTGATGATACGTCAGCCAAAACAGTATTTGCATATTGACCCAAAGGACACATTTCTAGGCAAAGAGCATTCGATCTTGAACTTTTCATACATTACTTTGACGCCTTCTGACGTTACTTTACCCATAAAGGAATTCCATATAGATCATATTTCTGGCAAATTAGTTCAATCATGAACTTCATATAGATACTTATTGACTCCATCCTATGTTAGATTATCCAGACAGTAAGTCTATATGACCGAGTGAACATATTACTGGCCCAAAAGTACTCGACCATGAACTTTCAGTACATACTCATTGATTCACTCTGATTTTACTTCATCCACATAGGAACCCATTTTGATCTGCTGACAAATTTCTGGCAAATTATTTCTCGATGATGAACTTTTATATAAACTGATTGACTCCTTTTAATGATACGTCAGCCATAGAGTATTGCCTTTTTTAGTGTTAATTTGCCAATATTTCTGGCAAATTAACACTCGATCATGAACTTTCAATACATATTCATTGATTCACTGCTTTCCTACTTCAGCCATATGAACCCATTTCTGACCTACTGAACAAATTTCTGGCAAATTAATCCTTGATGATGAAATTTCTATACAGACTCATTGACTCCTTCTGGTGTTACATCAGACAGACAAGTAGTCCATATTTGACCTAAGGAGCATATTTCTGGCCAACAGTACTTGATCTTGAACTTTTTATATATACTTACTGACGCCTTCTGATGTCACATCAGCCATACTGTAAGTCCATATTTGACCTAATGAACATATTTCTGGCCCAAAGTACTCGATCTTGAACTTTCAATACATGCTCATTGATTCACTCTGATCTTATTTCAGCCATATAAGAACCCATTTTGACCTACTGAACAAATTTCTGGCAAATTAGTCAGCAATCAAGAAATTTCCATACTGACACATTGAGTCTGATGATACGTCAGCCAAAACAGTATTTGCATATTTGACCTAAAGGACACATTTCTAGCCAAAGAGCATTCGATCTTGAACTTTTCATACATTACTTTTGACGTCTTCTGTTGTTACTTACCCATACAGAAGTCCATATTGAACATATTTCTGGCAAATTAGTATACATAGTCATTGAATCCATCTGATTTTTTCAGCCATATAGCAGTTCAAATTAGACTTGATTAAATTTTTTCTGTCCCAGAGTCCTCGATCATGAACTTTATATACATGCCTCATACTGATGTTACTTCAGCCATAGAGTATTGCATATTTGACCTAACGGACATATTTCTGGCAAACAGTACTTGATCTTGAACTTTTTATATATACTTACTGACGCCTTCTGATGTCACATCAGCCATACTGTAGTCCATATTTGACCTAATGAACATATTTCTGGCCCAAAAGTACTCGATCTTGAACTTTCAATACAACTCCTTGATTCAGTCTGATTTTACTTCAGCCATTTAAGAACCCATTTTGACCTACTGAACAAATTTCTGGCAAATTAGTCAGCAATCAAGAAATTTCCATACTGACACATTGAGTCTGATGATACGTCAGCCAAAACAGTATTTGCATATTTGACCCAAGGACACATTTCTAGGCAAAGAGCATTCGATCTTGAACTTTTCATACATTACTTTTGACGCCTTCTGACGTTACTTTACCCATAAAGGAATTCCATATAGATCATATTTCTGGCAAATTAGTCTTCAATCATGAACTTCATATAGATACTTATTGACTCCATCCTATGTTAGATTATCCAGACAGTAAGTCTATATGACCGAGTGAACATATTACTGGCCCAAAAGTACTCGACCATGAACTTTCAGTACATACTCATTGATTCACTCTGATTTTACTTCATCCACATAGGAACCCATTTTGATCTGCTGAACAAATTTCTGGCAAATTTTTTTCTCGATGATGACTTTTTATATAAACTGATTGACTCCTTTAATGATCGTCAGCCATAGAGTATTGCCTTTTTTTAGTGTTAATTTGCCAATATTTCTGGCAAATTAACACTCGATCATGAACTTTCAATACATATTCATTGATTCACTGCTTTCCTACTTCAGCCATATATGAACCCATTTCTGACCTACTGAACAAATTTCTGGCAAATTAATCCTTGATGATGAATTTCTATACAGACTCATTGACTCCTTCTGGTGTTACTCGACAGACAAGTAGTCCTTGACCTAATGAACATATTTCTGGCCCAAAAGTACTCGATCTTGAACTTTCAATACATGCTCATTGATTCACTGATCTTATTTCAGCCATAAGAACCCATTTGACCTACTGAACAAATTTCTGGCAAATTAGTCAGCAATCAAGAAATTTCCATACTGACACATTGAGTCTGATGATACGTCAGCCAAAACAGTATTTGCATATTTGACCTAAAGGACACATTTCTAGCCAAAGAGCATTCGATCTTGAACTTTTCATACATTACTTTTGACGTCTTCTGTTGTTACTTTACCCATACAGAAGTCCATATGAACATTTCTGGCAAATTAGTATACATAGTCATTGAATCCATCTGATTTTTTCAGCCATATAGCAGTTCAAATTAGACTTGATTAATTTTTTCTGTCCCAAGAGTCCTCGATCATGAACTTTATATACATGCCTCATACTGATGTTACTTCAGCCATAGAGTATTGCATATTTGACCTAACGGACATATTTCTGGCCAAACAGTACTTGATCTTGAACTTTTTATATATACTTACTGACGCCTTCTGATGTCACATCAGCCATACTGTAGTCCATATTTGACCTAATGAACATATTTCTGGCCCAAAAGTACTCGATCTTGAACTTTCAATACATGCTCATTGATTCACTCTGATCTTACTTCAGCCATATAAGAACCCATTTTGACCTACTGAACAAATTTCTGGCAAATTAGTCAGCAATCAAGAAATTTCCATACTGACACATTGAGTCTGATGATACGTCAGCCAAAACAGTATTTGCATATTTGACCCAAAGGACACATTTCTAGGCAAAGAGCATTCGATCTTGAACTTTTCATACATTACTTTTGACGCCTTCTGATGTTACTTTACCCTTAAAGGAATTCCATATAGATCATATTTCTGGCAAATTAGTCTTCAATCATGAACTTCATATAGATACTTATTGACTCCATCCTATGTTAGATTATCCAGACAGTAAGTCTATATGACCGAGTGAACATATTCTGGCCCAAAAGTACTCGACCTTGAACTTTCAGTACATACTCATTGATTCACTCTGATTTTACTTCATCCATATAGGAACCCATTTTGATCTGCTGAACAAATTTCTGGCAAATTATTTCTCGATGATGAACTTTTATATAAAACTGATTGACTCCTTTTAATGATACGTCAGCCATAGAGTATTGCCTTTTTTTTAGTGTTAATTTGCCAATATTTCTGGCAAATTAACACTCGATCATGAACTTTCAATACATATTCATTGATTCACTGCTTTCCTACTTCAGCCATATATGAACCCATTTCTGACCTACTGAACAAATTTCTGGCAAATTAATCCTTGATGATGAAATTTCTATACAGACTCATTGACTCCTTCTGGTGTTACATCAGACAGACAAGTAGTCCATATTTGACCTAAGGAGCATATTTCTGGCCAAACAGTACTTGATCTTGAACTTTTATATATACTTACTGACGCCTTCTGATGTCACATCAGCCATACTGTAAGTCCATATTTGACCTAATGAACATATTTCTGGCCCAAAAGTACTCGATCTTGAACTTTCAATACATGCTCATTGATTCACTCTGATCTTACTTCAGCCATATAAGAACCATTTTGACCTACTGAACAAATTTCTGGCAAATTAGTCAGCAATCAAGAAATTTCCATACTGACACGAGTCTGATGATACGTCAGCCAAAACAGTATTTGCATATTTGACCTAAAGGACACATTTCTAGCCAAAGAGCATTCGATCTTGAACTTTTCATACATTACTTTTGACGTCTTCTGTTGTTACTTTACCATACAGAAGTCCATATGAACATATTTCTGGCAAATTAGTATACATAGTCATTGAATCCATCTGATTTTTTCAGCCATATAGCAGTTCAAATTAGACTTGATTATTTTTTCTGTCCCAAGAGTCCTCGATCATGAACTTTATATACATGCATACTGATGTTACTTCAGCCATAGAGTATTGCATATTTGACCTAACGGACATATTTCTGGCCAAACAGTACTTGATCTTGAACTTTTTATATATACTTACTGACGCCTTCTGATGTCACATCAGCCATACTGTAGTCCATATTTGACCTAATGAACATATTTCTGGCCCAAAAGTACTCGATCTTGAACTTTCAATACATACTCATTGATTCAGTCTGATTTTACTTCAGCCATTTAAGAACCCATTTTGACCTACTGAACAAATTTCTGGCAAATTAGTCAGCAATCAAGAAATTTCCATACTGACATTGAGTCTGATGATACGTCAGCCAAAACAGTATTTGCATATTTGACCCAAAGGACACATTTCTAGGCAAAGAGCATTCGATCTTGAACTTTTCATACATTACTTTTGACGCCTTCTGATGTTACTTTACCCTTAAAGGAATTCCATATAGATCATATTTCTGGCAAATTAGTCTTCAATCATGAACTTCATATAGATACTTATTGACCATCCTATGTTAGATTATCCAGACAGTAAGTCTATATGACCGAGTGAAACTATTTCTGGCCCAAAAGTACTCGACCTTGAACTTTCAGTACATACTCTGATTCACTCTGATTTTACTTCATCCATATAGGAACCCATTTTGATCTGCAACAAATTTCTGGCAAATTATTTCTCGATGATGAACTTTTATATAAACTGATTGACTCCTTTCAATGATACGTCAGCCATAGAGTATTGCCTTTTTTTTAGTGTTAATTTGCCAATATTTCTGGCAAATTAACACTCGATCATGAACTTTCAATACATATTCATTGATTCACTGCTTTCCTACTTCAGCCATATATGAACCCATTTCTGACCTACTGAACAAATTTCTGGCAAATTAATTGATGATGAAATTTCTATACAGACTCATTGACTCCTTCTGGTGTTACATCAGACAGACAAGTAGTCCATATTTGACCTAAGGAGCATATTTCTGGCCAAACAGTACTTGATCTTGAACTTTTTATATATACTTACTGACGCCTTCTGATGTCACATCAGCCATACTGTAAGTCCATATTTGACCTAATGAACATATTTCTGGCCCAAAAGTACTCGATTGAACTTTCAATACATGCTCATTGATTCACTCTGATCTTACTTCAGCCATATAAGAACCCATTTTGACCTACTGAACAAATTTCTGGCAAATTAGTCAGCAATCAAGAAATTTCCATACTGACACATTGAGTCTGATGATACGTCAGCCAAAACAGTATTTGCATATTTGACCTAAAGGACACATTTCTAGCCAAAGAGCATTCGATCTTGAACTTTTATACATTACTTTTGACGTCTTCTGTTGTTACTTTACCCATACAGAAGTCCATAATGAACATATTTCTGGCAAATTAGTATACATAGTCATTGAATCCATCTGATTTTTTCAGCCATATAGCAGTTCAAATTAGACTTGATTACATTTTTTCTGTCCTAAGAGTCCTCGATCATGAACTTTATATACATGCCTCATACTGATGTTACTTCAGCCATAGAATATTGCATATTTGACCTAAGGAGCATATTTCTGGCCAAACAGTACTTGATCTTGAACTTTTTATATATACTTACTGACGCCTTCTGATGTCACATCAGCCATACTGTAAGTCCATATTTGACCTAATGAACATATTTCTGGCCCAAAAGTACTCGATCTTCAACTTTCAATACATGCTCATTGATTCAGTCTGATTTTACTTCAGCCATTTAAGAACCCATTTTGACCTACTGAACAAATTTCTGGCAAATTAGTCAGCAATCAAGAAATTTCCATACTGACACATTGCGTCTGATGATAAGTCAGCCAAAACAGTATTTGCATATTTGACCCAAAGGACACATTTCTAGGCAAAGAGCATTCGATCTTGAACTTTTCATACATTACTTTTGACGCCTTCTGATGTTACTTTACCCTTAAAGGAATTCCATATAGATCATATTTCTGGCAAATTAGTCTTCAATCATGAACTTCATATAGATACTTATTGACTCCATCCTATGTTAGATTATCCAGACAGTAAGTCTATATGACCGAGTGAACATATTTCTGGCCCAAAAGTACTCGACCTTGAACTTTCAGTACATACTCATTGATTCACTCTGATTTTACTTCATCCATATAGGAACCCATTTTGATCTGCTGAACAAATTTCTGGCAAATTATTTCTCGATGATGAACTTTTTATATAAACTGATTGACTCCTTTTAATGATACGTCAGCCATAGAGTATTGCCTTTTTTTTAGTGTTAATTTGCCAATATTTCTGGCAAATTAACACTCGATCATGAACTTTCAATACATTGATTCACTGCTTTCCTACTTCAGCCATATATGAACCCATTTCTGACCTACTGAACAAATTTCTGGCAAATTAATCCTTGATGATGAAATTTCTATACAGACTCATTGACTCCTTCTGGTGTTACATCAGACAGACAAGTAGTCCATATTTGACCTAAGGAGCATATTTCTGGCCAAACAGTACTTGATCTTGAACTTTTTATATATACTTACTGACGCCTTCTGATGTCACATCAGCCATACTGTAAGTCCATATTTGACCTAATGAACATATTTCTGGCCCAAAAGTACTCGATCTTCAACTTTCAATACATGCTCATTGATTCACTCTGATCTTACTTCAGCCATATAAGAACCCATTTTGACCTACTGAACAAATTCTGGCAAATTAGTCAGCAATCAAGAAATTTCCATACTGACACATTGAGTCTGATGATACGTCAGCCAAAACAGTATTTGCATATTTGACCCAAAGGACACATTTCTAGGCAAAGAGCATTCGATCTTGAACTTTTCATACATTACTTTTGACGCCTTCTGATGTTACTTTACCCTTAAAGGAATTCCATATAGATCATATTTCTGGCAAATTAGTCTTCAATCATGAACTTTATAGATACTTATTGACTCCATCCTATGTTGATTATCCAGACAGTAAGTCTATATGACCGAGTGAACCTATTTCTGGCCAAAAGTACTCGACCTTGAACTTTCATACTCATGATTCACTCTGATTTTACTTCATCCATATAGGAACCCAATTTTATGCTGAACAAATTTCTGGCAAATTATTTCTCGATGATGAACTTTTTATATAAACTGATTGACTCCTTTTAATGATACGTCAGCCATAGAGTATTGCCTTTTTTTAGTGTTAATTTGCCAATATTTCTGGCAAATTAACACTCGATCATGAACTTTCAATACATATTCATTGATTCACTGCTTTCCTACTTCAGCCATATATGAACCCATTTGGGTTCATTTCTGGCAAATTAATCCTTGATGATGAAATTTCTATACAGACTCATTGACTCCTTCTGGTGTTACATCAGACAGACAAGTAGTCCATTTGACCTAAGGAGCATATTTCTGGCCAAACAGTACTTGATCTTGAACTTTTTATATATACTACTGACGCCTTCTGATGTCACATCAGCCATACTGTAGTCCATATTTGACCTAATGAACATATTTCTGGCCCAAAAGAACTCGATCTTGAACTTTCAATACATACTCATTGATTCAGTCTGATTTACTTCAGCCATTTAAGAACCCATTTTGACCTACTGAAGAAATTTCTGGCAAATTAGTCAGCAATCAAGAAATTTCCATACTGACACATTGAGTCTGATGATACGTCAGCCAAAACAGTATTTGCACATTTGACCCAAAGGACACATTTCTAGGCAAAGAGCATTCGATCTTGAACTTTTCATACATTACTTTGACGCCTTCTGATGTTACTTTACCCATAAAGGAATTCCATATAGATCATATTTCTGGCAAATTAGTCTTCAATCATGAACTTCATATAGATTATTGACTCCATCCTATGTTAGATTATCCAGACAGTAAGTCTATATGACCGAGTGAACCTATTTCTGGCCCAAAAGTACTCGACCTTGAACTTTCAGTACATACTCATTGATTCACTCTGATTTATCCATATAGGAACCCATTTTGATCTGCTAAACAAATTCTGGCAAATTATTTCTCGATGATGAACTTTTATATAAACTGATTGACTCCTTTTAATGATACGTCAGCCATAGAGTATTGCCTTTTTTTTAGTGTTAATTTGCCAATATTTCTGGCAAATTAACACTCGATCATGAACTTTCAATATATATTCATTGATTCACTGCTTTCCTACTTCAGCCATATATGAACCCATTTCTGGGTTCATTTCTGGCAAATTAATCCTTGATGATGAAATTTCTATACAGACTCATTGACTCCTTCTGGGTTACATCAGACAGACAAGTAGTCCATATTTGACCTAAGGAGCATATTTCTGGCCAAAAAGTACTTGATCTTGAATTTTTTATACTTACTGACGCCTTCTGATGTCACATCAGCCATACTGTAAGTCCATATTTGACCTAATGAACATATTTATGGCCCAAAAGTACTCGATCTTGAACTTTCAATACATGCTCATTGATTCACTCTGATCTTACTTCAGCCATATAAGAACCCATTTTGACCTACTGAACAAATTTCTGGCAAATTAGTCAGCAATCAAGAAATTTCCATACTGACACATTGAGTCTGATGATACGTCAGCCAAAACAGTATTTGCATATTTGACCTAAAGGACACATTTCTAGCCAAAGAGCATTCGATCTTGAACTTTTCATACATTACTTTTGACGTCTTCTGTTGTTACTTTACCCATACAGAAGTCCATATTGAACATATTTCTGGCAAATTAGTATACATAGTCATTGAATCCATCTGATTTTTTCCGCCATATAGCAGTTCAAATTAGACTTGATTAAATTTTTTCTGTCCCAAGAGTCCTCGATCATGAACTTTATATACATGCCTCATACTGATGTTACTTCAGCCATAGAGTATTGCATATTTGACCTTGATCTTGAACTTTCAATACATACTCATTGATTCACTCTGATCATACTTCTTCCATATATGAACCCATTTTGTCCTGCTGATGAAATGTCTGGCAAATTATTCCTCGATGATGAACTTTTTATATAAACTCATTGACTCCTTTTAATGATACGTCAGCCATAGAGTATTGCCTGTTTGACATCCTGATCATATTTCTGGCAAATTAATACTCGATCATGAACTTCATATACACACTTATTGACTCCTTCTGATGTTACTTCTCTCATACAGAAGTTTATATTAGACCTACTGAACATATTTTAGATAAATTATTCCTCCATCAAGAAATTCCTATACTGACTCATTGAGTCTGATGATACGTCAGCCAATACAGTATTTGTATATTTGACCTAAAGGACACATTTCTAGCCAAAGAGCATTCGATCTTGAACTGTTTATACATTATCATTGACTCTTTCTGATGTTACATCACCCCTCAGCCAGTCAGTCCATATTAGACCAACTGAACATATTTCTTGCAAAATTAGTCCTCAATCAAGAAATTTCTATTCTGACTCTTTGACTCCTTCTGATGAAATTTCAGCTATAAAGTACTGCATATTTGACCTAACGGACATATTTCTGGCCAAAGAGTACTCGATCTTGAACTTTTTGTATATACTTACTGACGCCTTCTGATGTCACATCAGCCATACTGTAGTCCATATTTGACCTAATGAACATATTTCTGGCAAATTAGTCCTTGATCATGAAATTCCTATACTGACTCATTGGCTCCATCTGATGTGATCTAAGCCAGACAGTAGTCTATGTTTGACCGTCTGAACATATTTCTGGCCCAAGAGTACTCGATCTTGAACTTTCTATACATAGTCCATCTGATTTTTTCAGCCATACAGGAGTCCATATTAGACTTGATTAAATTGTTTTCTGTCCCAGTCCTCGATCATGAATATACAATACTCTATATCTGACGTTTCATCAGGAGTCAATAAGTGAGTTTAGAAATTTCTTGATCAAGGACTAATTTGCCAGAAATATGTTCAGTTGGTCTAATATGGACTGACTGATGGGTGAAAGTAACATCAGAAAAGAGTCAATGATAATGTATAAACAGTTCAAGATCGAATGCTCTTTGGCCAGAAATATGTCCATTCGGTCAAATATGCAAAATTCTATGACTGACGTATAATCTGGAGTCAATAAGTATGTCTAGAAAGTTCATGATCGAAGACTTTTTTGCCAGAAATATTTCCTAAGGTCAAATATGCATATTACTATGGCTGAAGTAACATTAGAGTGAGGCATGTATATAAAGTTTATGATCGAGGACTCTAAGGACAGAAAAAATTTAATCACATCCAATATGGACTTCTGTATGGCTACAATAAAATCAGCAGGAGTCATTGAGTATATAAAGAAAGGTCATGGTCGAAGACTAATTTGCCAACAATATGTTCTGTATGTCTAACATGGACTTTTTTATGGGTGAAGTAACATCAGAAGGAGTCAATGGTAATCTATGAAAAGTTCAAGATCAATTACTCTTTGGCCAGAAGTATGTCATTTAGCTCAAATATGCAAATACTGTATGCAAAAGTGCTAGCTACTGAGTGATAGTAGCTAGCACTTTTGCATACAGTATTTGCATATTTGAGCTAAATGACCTCGCTGTCTTATAAAAGTATGATTCCAGGAATTGGACAAAGCTTATCTCGGGGAGAAGAGGACCCTACTCAAAGACCCTCAACAGTGGGGGGAGAGTCACTCTTCAGAAGAACTAGAAGGCCTGGTGGTAAAAGGGAGTTAGCCATCTTAGTGCTAGCTACAAACAGCTGTCCTCATACCAAGATCTCAAGACTCTGCACTACCAAAGGTGCCTTACAACAAAAAGGATTTGCAAGTCTGTACAAAACACGTTGATTACCAAGAGATCAGTTTGAGGCTTGTCTAGTAGATATAAAGAAGGATTCCAGGAAGTGAAGACTTCCTTCACTATTCAAGGTAAACCACTCAAACTGCTGTCTTCAGACTAGGATCTCAAGACTCCAGCACTCCCAAAAGGGTTCGCAAATCTGGGGTGACATCCCGTCAAGTTCCAGAGATCGAAAGAGCTCTTCTAGCTGAACAGAGGACCCATTTTTAACACCCAAACAAGGGGAGGCTTCTTACTCTGCTTTTCACCCGAGGATGCATCCAGAAACTTGAGACTCCTACACTAGACTCCAGCTTCAACCTTTAGCAATCATCTAGTCTGCTATTTACAGGTACTACTATAGCAAAGTAGCTAACAGAGATGAGGAGGGATGCCAGTTTTAACTGGCGAGCATCCTCAACTCATGCATTTTCATTAGACGGACTAGACGTGCTTCGCAGCTTGCATTCAAGTGCTTTGCCGAACTATCAGAAGGCAGATATTATTAATTTTTGCCATTAACATCATCGGTCCAGTGTCAGGGCCCAATGCAAGTGTGTGTAAACCCTCTGTGTGTAGACCCTGGCCCTGGACCAGATCCTTCAGCACAGCCATTGTATGCAGGGCACCCCCGGTCTGATATGCCCTGCCATTCAAGTGAGATGTGGAACACAGCAGCTTGGATGGCAGGGTCCGAGCCTTCAATGATGATGCCTTCTGTTAAAGAGATGTAACCAGCTATCTCTCAGTGGGTGAGGCATCATCACATACCCATGCATATCCCCTTACAATGATAAGGAATGCAACTGATCCATGTAAGTGATGCAACAAAGAACAAGCCAGCCTGTATGTTTTCTTCTGTAAGGACGCCAAGATAGTATAGTATGGCTGATGGTATGATCAGAGGGAGGCAATGAGTCAATATAGGAATTTCTTGATCGAGGACTAACTTGCCAGAAATATGTTCTGTAAGTCTAATAAGGACTATTGTATGGGTAAAGTAACATCAGAAGGAGTTATTGATAATGTCTAAAAAGTTCAAGATTGAGTACTCTTTGTCCAGAAATATAACTTATAGATCAAATATGCAATATTTTGTGGCTGATTTATCATCAGAAGGAGTCAATGAGCATCTATAGAAAGTTCATGCTCAAGGACTAATTTGCTAGAAATATTTCCATTAGGTCAAATATGCAATACTCTACAACTGACGTATCATCAAAAGGAGTCATTGAGTTTGTATAAAAAAGTTAATGCCTGAGAACTAATTGCCAAAAATATGTCCAGTAAATCAAACATGGGCTCATGTATGTCTCATGTATGCTCAGTAGGTCAAATATGCAATACTCTATATGGCTGAAGTAACATCAGGATGCCTCATCCTGTGTAAAGTTCATGATCATGTTCAGTAGGTCAAATTTAGACTTCTATATGGCTGATATCAGAATGCATTAAAGAGTACATATAAAAATTTTAATGGTCAGTAGGTCTAATATGGACTTCTGTATGAGTGAAGTAACATCAGAGATCAATGATAATGTCCATTAAATCAAATATGTAATATTGTATGGCTGAAATATAATCAGGAGTCAATGCGTATGTATAGAAAGTTCATGATCGAGGACTAATTTGCCAGAAATATTCAACGGAATAATTCATATTTTGAATGCAATGTTATTAGATATGTTACGTATCTCTTCAATGCAGACATGAAATTAATTATTTGTTGTATTTATTTTAAAAACCTTCTTTTACCTTATATGTTACTCATCCTGCACAACGGTTTAAGTTAGACCATGTATGAAATGCAATGTTATCTCTTCAATGCACAAATGAAATTATTTAGTTGTCGTATTTATTGACATGACATATGGTATGTGTTATCTCTTCTATCTCTTCACATCGTTGTTCTTTATACAATACAAAGATACAGTGCATGCTTGCTTCACTCTTTATTACACAACGAAATATGTCATTTTATTTCTTGTATACAATGCAGTGCAAAAGCACCCCTGTTGTGTTATCTTTTCATGGCACAACGGCACAAGTTTTGAATAAAGTTTTTGTATATACAATACAAGAAAACAGTGCAAAACTTACACGTTGCAATGCAACAGCACATATGTTAAATTAGCTTTATCTATGCACAAGCGTAATGTTAACTATTGTTTGCACTCCAATGAAACAGTTCTTGATGTATCCTCTTTTCAATGCACAACGGATTAGTTAGTTCATTCATTGCAATACCAAATATTTTGTGTTTTCTCTTCAATGCATGAGGAATAAGTAAGTTCTTGTATACAATGCAAGGAAATAGTGCATAACTTACATACTGAATTGCAACAGCATATATGTTATATTAATTTCTTCACAACACAAGTTATTTATTGTATGCAATGCAATGAAACAGTTCTTGTATTTTTTGCAAGGCAACAGCATATGTGATTCGGTTTCTCTTCAGTGCACACAGGAAAGAGTTAGTTCTTGTATGCATTAGGGATGATTAGTTCATTCACTGCAACCCCAAATATTTTATGTTTTCTCTTCATTGCATGAGGAATACCTTAGTTATCGTTATACAATGCAAGGAAACAGTGCATAACTTACATGTTAGAATGCAACAGATCATAGTTATTTCATTTCTTCTGCTAAATCGTATAATTTAACTATTGGACGCAATGCAATGAAACAGTTAGTTCTTGATGCATTGCAAAGTGCAACAGCATATGTGATTTGTTTTCTCTTCATTGCACAAAAAGAAAGTGTTAGTTCTTGCTTGTATTGCAGTGCAACAAGCGCACCTGTCGCGTTATCTCATTAACTGCAAAACGGAATTACTTACTGCAATGCAATGTCCGTTATGTGTTATCTCTTTAGTGCATAACGGATGAGTATGGTGCATTCGCACAGTTATTTACACAGTAAATAACTGTGACACTTTCCTGTGTGCACTGAAGAGAAACCGAATCACATATGCTGTTGCCCTGCAAAAAATACAAGAATTGTTTCATTGCATTGCATGTGATTCGATTTCTCTTCAGTGCACACAGGAAAGAGTTAGTTCTTGTATGCAACGCAGAGCAACAAGCGCCTGTCGAGTTATCCCTTCAAGTGCAAAACAGAATAACTCACTGCAATGCAATGCACATGTATCTTTTCAGTGCATAAGGATGAATAGTTCATTCATTGCGACGCCAAATATTTTTTATGTTTTCTCTTTTAGTGCACAAGGGAAAGAGTTAGTTTCTTGCTTGCAATGCAGTGCAACAAGCACCTGTCATGTCTCATTTACTTCAAAAGGAATAACTCACTGCAATGCACATTTATGTGTCATCTCTTCAATACACAACAAATAAGTTAGTTCATTCATTGCAACACCAATATTTTTGTTTTTCATTCCAATGCATTACACCTTAGTTCTCGTATACAACGCAAGGACATACTGCATAACTTACACGTTGCAACGCATAGGACATAGTTATTAATTTCGTCTCTGCAAATCGTAATAATTTACTATTTACGCAATGCAATGAAACAGTTATTTCTTGATGCAGTGCAGTGCAACAGCATATGTGATTTGTTTTCTCTTCAGGCACACAGGAAAGAGTTAGTTTTGTATGCAACGCAGTGCAACAAGCGCCTGTGTAAAACGGAATAACTCACTGCAAGCAATGCACATGTTACGTGTTTATCTCTTCAGTGCATAAGGGATGATTTCGTTCATTAATTGCAACACCAATTTTTATGTTTTCTCTTCATGCATAAGGAATACCTTAGTTATCGTTATACAATGCAAGGAAACAGTGCATAACTTACATGTTAGAAATGCAACAGATCATAGTTAATTCATTTCTTCTATGCAATCGTAATAATTAACTATTGGACGCAATGCAATGAAACAGTTTAGTTTCTTGGTGCATTGCAAAGTGCAACAGCATATTGATTTGTTTGCTCTCATTGCACAAAAATAAAAGTGTTAGTTCTTGCTTGTATTGCAGTGCAACAATCGGACAGGTGCGCTTGTTGCACTGCAATACAAGCACTAACTACACTTTCTTTTTTGTGCAATGAGAGAAAACAAATCACATATGCTGTTGCACTTTGCAATGCACCAGAACTAACTGTTTCATTGCATTGCGTCCAATAGTTAAATTATTACGAATTGCATAGAAGAAATGAATATAACTATGATCTGTTGCATTCTAACATGTAAGTTATGCACTGTTTCCTTGCATTGTATAACGATAACTAAGGTATTCCTTATGCAATGAAGAGAAAACATAAAATATTTGGTGTTGCAATTAATGAACGAAATCATCCCTTATGCACTGAAGAGATAACACGTAACATGTGCATTGCATTGCAGTGAGTTATTCCGTTTTACACAGGCGCTTGTTGTACTGCGTTGCATACAAGAACTAACTCTTTCCTGTGTGCACTGAAGAGAAAACAAATCACATATGCTGTTGCACTGCACTGCATCAAGAAATAACTGTTTCATTGCATTGCGTAAATAGTTAAATTATTACGATTTGCAGAGACGAAATTAATATAACTATGTCCTATTGCGTTGCAACGTGTAAGTTATGCAGTATGTCCTTGCGTTGTATACGAGAACTAAGGTGTTAATGCATTGGAATGAAAACATAAAATATTTGGTGTTGCAATGAATGAACTAACTTATTTGTTGTGTATTGAAGAGATGACACATAACATGTGCATTGCAGTGAGTTATCCTTTTTGAAGTAAATGAGACATGACAGGTGCTTGTTGCACTGCATTGCAAGCAAGAAACTAACTCTTTCCCTTTGTGCACTAAAGAGAAAACATAAAATATTTGGCGTCGCAATGAATGAACTATTCATCCCTTATGCACTGAAAAGATAACATGTGCATTGCATTGCAGTGAGTTATTCTGTTTTGCACTTGAAGGGATAACTCGACAGGCGCTTGTTGCTCTGCGTTGCATACAAGAACTACTCTTTCCTGTGTGCACTGAAGAGAAATCGAATCACATGCAATGCAATGAAACAATTCTTATTTTTTGCAGGGCAACAGCATAGATTCGGTTCTCTTCAGTGCACACAGGAAAGTGTCACAGTTATTTACTGTGTAAATAACTGTGCGAATGCACCATACTCATCCGTTATGCACTAAAGAGATAACACATAACGGACATTGCATTGCAGTAAGTAATTCCGTTTTGCAGTTAATGAGATAACGCGACAGGTGCGCTTGTTGCACTGCAATACAAGCAAGAACTAACACTTTCTTTTGTGCAATGAAAGAGAAACAAATCACATATGCTGTTGCACTTTGCAATGCATCAAGAACTAACTGTTTCATTGCATTGCGTCCAATAGTTAAATTTATTACGATTTGCATAGAAGAAATGAATATAACTATGATCTGTGCATTCTAACATGTAAGTTATGCACTGTTTCCTTGCATTGTATAACGATAACTAAGGTATTCCTCATGCAATGAAAGAAAAACATAAAATATTTGGGGTTGCAGTGAATGAACTAATCATCCCTAATGCATACAAGAACTAACTCTTTCCTGTGTGCACTGAAGAGAAACCGAATCACATATGCTGTTGCCTTGCAAAAATACAAGAACTGTTTCATTGCATTGCATACAATAAATAACTTGTGTTGTGAAGAAATTAATATAACATATATGCTGTTGCAATTCAGTATGTAAGTTATGCACTATTTCCTTGCATTGTATACAAGAACTTACTTATTCCTCATGCATTGAAGAGAAAACACAAAATATTTGGTATTGCAATGAATGAACTAACTAATCCGTTGTGCATTGAAAAGAGGATACATCAAGAACTGTTTCATTGGAGTGCAAACAATAGTTAACATTACGCTTGTGCATAGATAAAGCTAATTTAACATATGTGCTGTTGCATTGCAACGTGTAAGTTTTGCACTGTTTTCTTGTATTGTATATACAAAAACTTTATTCAAAACTTGTGCCGTTGTGCCATGAAAAGATAACACAACAGGGGTGCTTTTGCACTGCATTGTATACAAGAAATAAAATGACATATTTCGTTGTGTAATAAAGAGTGAAGCAAGCATGCACTGTATCTTTGTATTGTATAAAGAACAACGATGTGAAGAGATAGAAGAGATAACACATACCATATGTCATGTCAATAAATACGACAACTAAATAATTTCATTTGTGCATTGAAGAGATAACATTGCATTTCATACATGGTCTAACTTAAACCGTTGTGCAGGATGAGTAACATATAAGGTAAAAGAAGGTTTTTAAAATAAATACAACAAATAATTAATTTCATGTCTGCATTGAAGAGATACGTAACATATCTAATAACATTGCATTCAAAATATGAATTATTCCGTTGAATATTTCTGGCAAATTAGTCCTCGATCATGAACTTTCTATACATATACATTGACTCCTGATTATATTTCAGCCATACAATATTACATATTTGATTTAATGGACATTATCATTGATCTCTGATGTTACTTCACTCATACAGAAGTCCATATTAGACCTACTGACCATTAAAATTTTTATATATATACTCTTTAATGCATTCTGATATCAGCCATATAGAAGTCTAAATTTGACCTACTGAACATGATCATGAACTTTACACAGGATGAGGCATCCTGATGTTACTTCAGCCATATAGAGTATTGCATATTTGACCTACTGAGCATACATGAGACATACATGAGCCCATGTTTGATTTACTGGACATATTTTTGGCAATTAGTTCTCAGGCATTAACTTTTTATACAAACTCAATGACTCCTTTTGATGATACGTCAGTTGTAGAGTATTGCATATTTGACCTAATGGAAATATTTCTAGCAAATTAGTCCTTGAGCATGAACTTTCTATAGATGCTCATTGACTCCTTCTGATGATAAATCAGCCACAAAATATTGCATATTTGATCTATAAGTTATATTTCTGGACAAAGAGTACTCAATCTTGAACTTTTTAGACATTATCAGTAACTCCTTCTGATGTTACTTTACCCATACAATAGTCCTTATTAGACTTACAGAACATATTTCTGGCAATTAGTCCTCGATCAAGAAATTCCTATACTGACTCATTGCCTCCCTCTGATGATACCATCAGCCATACTATACAGTAATCTTGGCGTCCTTACAGAAAAAACATACAGGCTGGCTTGTTCTTTGTTGCATCACTTACATGGATCAGTTGCATCCCTTATCATTGTAAGGGGATATGCATGGGTATGTGATGATGCCTCACCCACTGAGAGATAGCTGGTTAGCATCTCTTTAACAGAAGGCATCATCATTGAAGGCTCGGACCCTGCCATCCAAGCTGCTGTGTTCCACATCTCGCTTGAATGGCAGGGCATATCAGACCGGGGGTGCCCTGCATACAATGGCTGTGCTGAAGGATCTGGTCCAGGGCCAGGGTCTACACACAGAGGGTTTACACACGCTTGCATTGGGCCCTGACACTGGACCGATGATGTTAATGGCAAAAATTAATAATATCTGCCTTCTGATAGTTCGGCAAAGCACTTGAATGCAAGCTGCGAAGCACGTCTAGTCCGTCTAATGAAAATGCATGAGTTGAGGATGCTCGCCAGTTAAAACTGGCATCCCTCCTCATCTCTGTTAGCTACTTTGCTATAGTAGTACCTGTAAATAGCAGACTAGATGATTGCTAAAGGTTGAAGCTGGAGTCTAGTGTAGGAGTCTCAAGTTTCTGGATGCATCCTCGGGTGAAAAGCAGAGTAAGAAGCCTCCCCTTGTTTGGGTGTTAAAAATGGGTCCTCTGTTCAGCTAGAAGAGCTCTTTCGATCTCTGGAACTTGACGGGATGTCACCCCAGATTTGCGAACCCTTTTGGGAGTGCTGGAGTCTTGAGATCCTAGTCTGAAGACAGCAGTTTGAGTGGTTTACCTTGAATAGTGAAGGAAGTCTTCACTTCCTGGAATCCTTCTTTATATCTACTAGACAAGCCTCAAACTGATCTCTTGGTAATCAACGTGTTTTGTACAGACTTGCAAATCCTTTTTGTTGTAAGGCAACTTTGGTAGTGCAGAGTCTTGAGATCTTGGTATGAGGACAGCTGTTTGTAGCTAGCACTAAGATGGCTAACTCCCTTTTACCACCAGGCCTTCTAGTTCTTCTGAAGAGTGACTCTCCCCCACTGTTGAGGGTCTTTGAGTAGGGTCCTCTTCTCCCCGAGATAAGCTTTGTCCAATTCCTGGAATCATACTTTTAGTATCATACAGCGAGGTCGAGTGATAGTAGCTAGCACTTTTGCATACAGTATTTGCATATTTGAGCTAAATGACATACTTCTGGCCAAAGAGTAATTGATCTTGAACTTTTCATAGATTACCATTGACTCCTTCTGATGTTACTTCACCCATAAAAAAGTCCATGTTAGACATACAGAACATATTGTTGGCAAATTAGTCTTCGACCATGAACTTTCTTTATATACTCAATGACTCCTGCTGATTTTATTGTAGCCATACAGAAGTCCATATTGGATGTGATTAAATTTTTTCTGTCCTTAGAGTCCTTTGATCATAAACTTTATATACATGCCTCACTCTAATGTTACTTCAGCCATAGAGTATATTGCCTATTTGACCTTAAGGAAAATATTTCTGGCAAAAAAGTCTTCGATCATGAACTTTCTAGACATACTTATTGACTCCAGATTATACGTCAGTCATAGAATTTTGCATATTTGACCGAATGGACATATTTCTGGCCAAAGAGCATTCGATCTTGAACTGTTTATACATTATCATAGACTCTTTTCTGATGTTACTTTCACCCATCAGTCAGTCCATATTAGACCAACTGAACATATTTCTGGCAAATTAGTCCTTGATCAAGAAATTTCTATACTCACTTATTGACTCCTGATGAAACGTCAGATATAGAGTATTGTATATTCATGATCGAGGACTGGGACAAAAAACAATTTAATCAAGTCTAATATGGACTCCTGTATGGCTGAAAAAATCAGATGGACTATGTATAGAAAGTTCAAGATCGAGTACTCTTGGGCCAGAAATATGTTCAGACGATCAAACATAGACTACTGTCTGGCTTAGCTCACATCAGATGGAGCCAATGAGTCAGTATAGGAATTTCATGATCAAGGACTAATTTGCCAGAAATATGTTCAGTAGGTCTAATATGGACTACAGTGTGGCCGATATGACATCAGAAGGCGTCAGTATATATAAAAAGTTCAAGATCGAGTACTCTTTGGCCAGAAATATGTACGTTAGGTCAAATATGCAAAACCTTATATAGCTGAAATTTCATTAGAAGGAGTCAAAGAGTCAGAATAGAAATTTCTTGATTGAGGACTAATTTTGCCAGAAATATGTTCAGTTGGTCTAATATGGACTGACTGACTGAGGGGTGATGTAACATCAGAAAGAGTCAATGATAATGTATAAACAGTTCAATATCGAATGCTCTTTGGCTAGAAATGTGTCCTTTAGGTCAAATATACAAATACTGTATTGGCTGACGTATCATCAGACTCAATAAGTCAGTATAGGAATTTCTTGATGGAGGAATATTTATCTAAAATATGTTCAGTAGGTCTAATATAAACTTCTGTATAAGAGAAGTAACATCAGAAGGAGTCAATAAGTGTGTATATGAAGTTCATGATTGAGTATTAATTTGCCAGAAATATGATCAGGATGTCAAACAGGCAATAATCTATGGCTGACGTATCATTAAAATGAGTCAATGAGTTTATATAAAAAGTTCATCATCGAGGAATAATTTGCCAGAAATTTCTTCAGCAGGACAAAATGGGTTCATATACGGAAGAAGTATGATCAGAGTGAATCAATGAGTATGTATTGAAAGTTCAAGATCAAGTACTTTTGGGCCAGAAATATGTTCACTCGGTCATATAGACTTACTGTTTGGATAATCTAACATAGGATGGAGTCAATAAGTGTGTATATGAAGTTCAAGATCGAGGACTAATTAGCCAGAAATATGTTCAATATGGAATTCCTTTATGGGAAAAGTAACATCAGAAGGCGTCAAATGTAATGTATGAAAAGTTCAAGATCGAATGCTCTTTGCCTAGAAATGTGTCCTTTAGGTCAATTATGCAAATACTGTTTTGGCTGACGTATCATCAGACTCATTGTGTCAGTATGGAAATTTCTTGATTGCTGACTAATTTGCCAGAAATTTATTCAGTAGGTCAAAATGGGTTCTTAAATGGCTGAAGTAAAATCAGACTGAATCAATGAGTATGTATTGAAAGTTCAAGATCAAGTACTTTTGGGCCAGAAATATGTTCATTAGGTCAAATATGGACTACAGTATGGCTGATGTGACATCAGAAGGCGTCAGTAAGTATATATAAAAAGTTCAAGATCAAGTACTGTTTGGCCAGAAATATGTCCGTTAGGTCAAATATGCAATACTCTATGGCTGAATAACATCAGTATGAGGCATGTATATAAAGTTCATGATCGAGGACTCTTGGGACAGAAAAAATGTAATAAAGTCTAATTTGAACTGCTTTATGGCTGAAACAATCAGATGGATTCAATGACTATGTATACTAATTTGCCAGAAATATATTCAATATGGACTTCTGTATGGGTAAAGTAACAACAGAAGACGTCAAAAGTAATGTATGAAAAGTTCAAGATCGAATGCTCTTTGGCTAGAAATGTGTCCTTTAGGTCAAATAGCAAATACTGTTTTGGCTGACGTATCATCAGACTCAATGTGTCAGTATGGAAATTTCTTGATTGCTGACTAATTTGCCAGAAATTTGTTCAGTAGGTCAAAATGGGTTCTTATATGGCTGAAGTAAGATCAGAGTGAATCAATGAGCATGTATTGAAAGTTCAAGATCGAGTACTTTTGGGCCAGAAATATGTTCATTAGGTCAAATATGGACTTACAGTATGGCTGATGTGACATCAGAAGGCGTCAGTAAGTATATATAAAAAGTTCAAGATCAAGTACTGTTTGGCCAGAAATATGCTCCTTAGGTCAAATATGGACTACTTGTCTGTCTTATGTAACACCAGAAGGAGTCAATGAGTCTGTATAGAAATTTCATCATCAAGGATTAATTTGCCAGAAATTTGTTCAGTAGGTCAGAAATGGGTTCATATATGGCTGAAGTAGGAAAGCAGTGAATCAATGAATATGTATTGAAAGTTCATGATCGAGTGTTAATTTGCCAGAAATATTGGCAAATTAACACTAAAAAAAAGGCAATACTCTATGGCTGACGTATCATTAAAAGGAGTCAATCAGTTTTATATAAAAGTTCATCATCGAGAAATAATTTGCCAGAAATTGTTCAGCAGATCAAAATGGGTTCCTATATGGATGAAGTAAAATCAGAGTGAATCAATGATATGTACTGAAAGTTCAAGGTCGAGTACTTTTGGGCCAGAAATATGTTCACTCGGTCATATAGACTTACTGTCTGGATAATCTAACATAGGATGGAGTCAATAAGTATCTATGAAGTTCATGATTGAAGACTAATTTGCCAGAAATATGATCTATATGGAATTCCTTTAAGGGTAAAGTACATCAGAAGGCGTCAAAAGTAATGTATGAAAGTTCAAGATCGAATGCTCTTTGCCTAGAAATGTCCTTTGGGTCAATATGCAAATACTGTTTTGGCTGACGTATCATCAGACTCAATGTGTCAGTATGGAAATTTCTTGATTGCTGACTAATTTGCCAGAAATTTGTTCAGTAGGTCAAAATGGGTTCTTATATGGCTGAAGTAAGATCAGAGTGAATCAATGAGCATGTATTGAAAGTTCAAGATCGAGTACTTTTTTGCCAGAAATATGTTCATTAGGTCAAATATGGACTACAGTATGGCTGATGTGACATCAGAAGGCGTCAGTAAGTATATAAAAGTTCAAGATCAAGTACTTTGGCCAAATATGCTCCTTAGGTCAAATATGGACTACTTGTCTGTCTGATGTAACACCAGAAGGAGTCAATGAGTCTGTATAGAAATTTCATCATCAAGGATTAATTTGCCAGAAATTTGTTCAGTAGGTCAAAAAGGGTTCTTAAATGGCTGAAGTAAATCAGACTGAATCAATGATTATGTTGAAAGTTCAAGATCGACTTTGGGCCAGAAATATGTTCATTAGGTCAAATATGGACTACAGTATGGCTGATGTGACATCAGAAGGCGTCAGTAAGTATATATAAAAAGTTCAAGATCAAGTACTGTTTGGCCAGAAATATGGCCGTTACGTCAAATATGCAACACTCTATGGCTGAAGTAACATCAGTATGAGGCATGTATATAAAGTTCATGATCAAGGACTCTTGGGACAGAAAAAAATTAATCAAGTCTAATATGGACTCCTACATGGCTGAAAAATTCAGATGGATTCAATGACTATGTATAGAAAGTTCAAGATCAAGTACTGTTTGGTCAGAAATATGTCCGTTAGGTCAAATATGCAATACTTTATAGCTGACGTTTCATCAGAAGGAGTCAAAGAATGAGTATAGAAATTTCTTGATCGAGGACTAATTTCCCAGAAATATGTTCAATTGGTCTAATATGGACTGTCTGATTGGTGACGTAACATCAGAAAGAGTCAATGATAATATATAAACAGTTCAAGATCGAATGCTCTTTGGCTAGAAATGTGTCCTTTAGGTCAAATATACAAATACTGTTTTGGCTGACGTATCATCAGACTCAATGAGTCAGTATAGGAATTTCTTGATGAGGAATAATTTATCTAAAATATGTTCAGTAGGAGTCAATAAGTGTGTGTATGAAGTTCATGATCGAGTATTAAATTTGCCAGAAATATGATAAGGATGTCAAACAGGCAATCCTGCGTGATGTATCATTAAAAGGAGTCAATGAGTTCATATAAAAAGTTCATCATCGAGGAATAATTTGCCGGAAATTTCGTCAGCAGGACAAAAAAGGGTTCATATAGCTATATATATATGGAGTCAATGACTATGTATAGAAAGTTCAATATTGAGTACTCTTGGGCCAAAAATATGTTCAGACAGTCAAACATAGACTACTGTCTAGCTTATCTCACATCAGATGGAGCCAATGAGTCAGTATAGGAATTTCATGATCAAGGACTAATTTGCCAGAAATATGTTCAGTAGGTCTAATATGGACTACATTATGGCTGATGTGACATCAGAAGGCATCAGTAAGTATATATAAAAAGTTCAAGATCGAGTACTCTTTGGCCAGAAGTATGTCCGTTAGGTGAAATATGCAATACTCTATAGCTGAAGTTTCATCAGAAGGAGTCAAAGAGTCAGTAAAGAAATTTCATGATCAAGGACTAATTTGCAAGAAATATGTTCAGTAGGTTAAATGTGCAATACTCTATGACTGAAGTATCATCAGAAGGAGTCATTGAGGTTGTATAAAAACTTCATGATTGAGTTCTAATTTGCCAGAAATATGTCCAATAAGTCAAAGATGGGCTCATGTATGTCTGAATTAACATTAACGATTACTACAATTTGCATAGAATAAAGTAATATAACTATGTCCTGTTGCATTGCAACATGTATTTTATGCACTGTTTCATCAGAAGGAGTCAATAAGTCATGCATTGTATACAAGAACTAAGGTATTCCTCATGCATTGAAGGGAAAACAAAATATTTAGTGTTGCAGTGAATGAACTAATCATCCCTTATGCACTGAAGATATAACACAACGTGCAGTAAGTTATTCCGTTTTGCACTTGAAGCGACAGGCGCTTGTTGCACTGCGTTGCATACAAGAACTAACTCTTTCCTGTGTGCACTGAAAACATAAAATATTTGGTGTTGCAATTAATGAACGAAATCATCCCTTATGCACTGAAGAGATATCACATAACATGTGCATTGCATTGCAGTGAGTTATTCCGTTTTACACAGGCGCTTGTTGCTCTGCGTTGCATACAAGAACTAACTCTTTCCCGTGTGCACTGAAGAGAAACCGAATCACATATGCTGTTGCCCTGCAAAAAATACAAGAACTGTTTCATTGCATTGCATACAATAAATAACTTGTGTTGTGCATAGAAGAAATTATTATAACATATGTGCTGTTGCATTGCAACATATAAGTTATACACGGTTTCCTTGCACTGTATGCAAGAACTAACTTTTTCCTCATGCATTGAAGAGATTATAACACATTACACGTGGTGTTGCGACGAATGCACCATACTCATCCGTTATGCACTAAAGAGATAACACATAACGTACATTGCATTGCAGTAAGTAATTCCGTTTTGCAGTTAATGAGATAACGCGACAGGTGCGCGTTGCACTGCAATACAAGCAAGAACTAACACTTTCTTTTTGTGCAATGAAGAGAAAACAAATCACATATGCTGTTGCACTTTGCAAAGCACCAAGAACTAACTGTTTCATTGCATTGCGTCCAATAGTTAAATTATTACGATTTGCATAGAAGAAATGAATATAACTATGATCTGTTGCATTCTAACATGTAAGTTATGCACTGTTTCCTTGCATTGTATAACGATAACTAAGGTATTCCTCATGCAATGAAGAGAAAACATAAAATATTTGGTGTTGCAATTAATGAACGAAATCATCCCTTATGCACTGAAGAGATAACACATAACATGTGCATTGCATTGCAGTGAGTTATTCCGTTTTACACAGGCGCTTGTTGTACTGCGTTGCATACAAGAACTAACTCTTTCCTGTGTGCACTGAAGAGAAAACAAATCACATATGCTGTTGCACTGCACTGCATCAATAAATAACTGTTTCATTGAATCGCGTAAATAGTTAAATTATTACGATTTGCATAGACGAAATTAATATAACTATGCCCTATTGCGTTGCAACGTGTAAGTTATGCAGTATGTCCTTGCGTTGTATACGAGAACTAAGGTGTTAATGCATTGAAGAGAAAACATAAAATATTTGGTGTTGCAATGAATGAACTAACTCATTTGTTGTGTATTGAAGAGATGACACATAACATGTGCATTGCAGTGAGTTATTCCTTTTTGAAGTAAATGAGACAACATGACAGGTGCTTGTTGCACTGCATTGCAAGCAAGAAACTAACTCTTTCCCTTTGTGCACTGAAGAGAAAACATAAAATATTTGGCGTCGCAATGAATGAACTATTCATCCCTTATACACTGAAAAGATAACATGTGCATTGCATTGCAGTGAGTTATTCCGTTTTGCACTTTGAACTCGACAGGCGCTTGTTGCTCTGCGTTGCATACAAGAACTAACTCTTTCCTGTGTGCACTGAAGAGAAACCGAATCAAATATGCTGTTGCCCTGCAAAAAATACAAGAACTGTTTCATTGCATTGCATACAATAAATAACTTGTGTTGTGCATAGAAAAAATTATTATAACATATGTGCTGTTGCATTGCAACATATAAGTTACACACGGTTTCCTTGCACTGTATGCAAGAACTAACTTTTTCCTCATGCATTGAAGAGATTATAACACATTACACGTGGTGTTGCGACGAATGCACCATACTCATCCGTTATGCACTAAAGAGATAACACATAACGGACATTGCATTGCAGTAAGTAATTCCGTTTTGCAGTTAATGAGATAAAGCGACAGGTGCGCTTGTTGCACTGCATACAAGCAAGAACTAACACTTTCTTTTTGTGCAATGAAGAGAAAACAAATCACATATGCTGTTGCACTTTGCAATGCATCAAGAACTAACTGTTTCATTGCATTGCGTCCAATAGTTAAATTATTACGATTTGCATAGAAGAAATGAATATAACTATGATCTGTTGCATTCTAACATGTAAGTTATGCACTGTTTCCTTGCATTGTATAACGATAACTAAGGTATTCCTTATGCAATGAAGAGAAAACATAAAATATTTGGTGTTGCAATTAATGAACGAAATCATCCCTTATGCACTGAAGAGATAACACGTAACATGTGCATTGCATTGCAGTGAGTTATTCCGTTTTACACAGGCGCTTGTTGCACTGCGTTGCATACAAGAACTAACTCTTTCCTGTGTGCACTGAAGAGAAAACAAATCACATATGCTGTTGCACTGCACTGCATCAAGAAATAACTGTTTCATTGCATTGCGTAAATAGTTAAATTATTACGATTTGCAGAGACGAAATTAATATAACTATGTCCTATTGCGTTGCAACGTGTAAGTTATGCAGTATGTCCTTGCGTTGTATACGAGAACTAAGGTGTTAATGCATTGGAATGAAAACATAAAATATTTGGTGTTGCAATGAATGAACTAACTTATTTGTTGTGTATTGAAGAGATGACACATAACATGTGCATTGCAGTGAGTTATTCCTTTTTGAAGTAAATGAGACATGACAGGTGCTTGTTGCACTGCATTGCAAGCAAGAAACTAACTCTTTCCCTTTGTGCACTAAAGAGAAAACATAAAATATTTGGCGTCGCAATGAATGAACTATTCATCCCTTATGCACTGAAAAGATAACATGTGCATTGCATTGCAGTGAGTTATTCTGTTTTGCACTTGAAGGGATAACTCGACAGGCGCTTGTTGCTCTGCGTTGCATACAAGAACTAACTCTTTCCTGTGTGCACTGAAGAGAAATCGAATCACATATGCTGTTGCCCTGCAAAAAATACAAGAACTGTTTCATTGCATTGCATACAATAAATAACTTGTTTTGTGCATAGAAGAAATATTATAACATATGTGCTGTTGCATTGCAACATATAAGTTACACACGGTTTCCTTGCACTGTATGCAAGAACTAACTTTTTCCTCATGCATTGAAGAGATTATAACACATTACACGTGGTGTTGCGACGAATGCACCATACTCATCCGTTATGCACTAAGAGAACACATAACGGACATTGCATTGCAGTAAGTAATTCCGTTTTGCAGTTAATGAGATAAAGCGACAGGTGCGCTTGTTGCACTGCAATACAAGCAAGAACTAACACTTTCTTTTTGTGCAATGAAGAGAAAACAAATCACATATGCTGGCACTTTGCAATGCATCAAGAACTAACTGTTTCATTGCATTGCGTCCAATAGTTAATTATTACGATTTGCATAGAAGAAATGATATATAATTCTGTTGCATTCTAACATGTTATGCACTGTTTCCTTGCATTGTAACGATAACTAAGGTATTCCTCATGCAAAGAGAAAACATAAAAATTTGGTGTTGCATAATGAACGAAATCATCCCTTATGCACTGAGAGATAACACGTAACATGTGCATTGCATTGCAGTGAGTTATTCCCGTTTACACAGGCGCTTGTTGCACTGCGTTGCATACAAGAACTAACTCTTTCCTGTGTGCACTGAAGAAAAAATCACATATGCTGTTGCACTGCACTGCATCAAGAAATAACTGTTTCATTGCATTGCGTAAATAGTTAAATTATTACGATTTGCAGAGACGAAATTATATAACTATGTCCTATTGCGTTGCAACGTGTAAGTTATGCAGTATGTCCTTGCGTTGTATACGAGAACTAAGGTGTTAATGCATTGGAATGAAAAAACATAAAATATTTGTGTGTTGCAATGAATGAACTAACTATTTGTTGTGTATTGAAGAGATGACACATAACATGTGCATTGCAGTGAGTTATTCCTTTTTGAAGTAAATGAGACATGACAGGTGCTTGTTGCACTGCATTGCAAGCAAGAAACTAACTCTTTCCCTTTGTGCACTAAAGAGAAAACATAAATATTTGGCGTCGCAATGAATGAACTATTCATCCCTTATGCACTGAAAAGATAACATGTGCATTGCATTGCAGTGAGTTATTCTGTTTTGCACTTGAAGGGATAACTCGACAGGCGCTTGTTGCTCTGCGTTGCATACAAGAACTAACTCTTTCCTGTGTGCACTGAGAGAAATCGAATCACATATGCTGTTGCCCTGCAAAAAATACAAGAACTGTTTCATTGCATTGCATACAATAAATAACTTGTTTTGTGCATAGAAGAAATTATTATAACATATTGCTGTTGCATTGCAACATATAAGTTACACACGGTTTCCTTGCACTGTATGCAAGAACTAACTTTTTCCTCATGCATTGAAGAGATTGTACACGTGGTGTTGCGAGGAATGCACCATACTCATCCGTTATGCACTAAAGAGATAACACATAAGGGACATTGCATTGCAGTAAGTAATTCCGTTTTGCAGTTAATGAGATAAAGCGACAGGTGCGCTTGTTGCATTGCAATACAAGCAAGAACTAACTTTCTTTTTTGTGCAATGAGAGAAAACAAATCACATATGCTGTTGCACTTTGCAATGCATCAAGAACTAACTGTTTCATTGCATTGCGTCCAATAGTTAAATTATTACGATTTGCATAGAAGAAATGAATATAACTATGATCTGTTGCATTCTAACATGTAAGTTATGCACTGTTTCCTTGCATTGTATAACGATAACTAAGGTATTCCTCATGCATGAAGAGAAAACATAAAATATTTGGTGTTGCAATTAATGAACGAAATCATCCCTTATGCACTGAAGAGATAACACGTAACATGTGCATTGCATTGCAGTGAGTTATTCCGTTTTACACAGGCGCTTGTTGCACTGCGTTGCATACAAGAACTAACTCTTTCCTGTGTGCACTGAAGAGAAAACAAATCACATATGCTGTTGCACTGCACTGCATCAAGAAATAACTGTTTCATTGCATTGCGTAAATAGTTAAATTATTACGATTTGCAGAGACGAAATTAATATAACTATGTCCTATTGCGTTGCAACGTGTAAGTTATGCAGTATGTCCTTGCGTTGTATACGAGAACTAAGGTGTTAATGCATTGGAATGAAAACATAAAATATTTGGTGTTGCAATGAATGAACTAACTTATTGTTGTGTATTGAAGAGATGACACATAACATGTGCATTGCAGTGAGTTATTCCTTTTGAAGTAAATGAGACATGACAGGTGCTTGTTGCACTGCATTGCAAGCAAGAAACTAACTCTTTCCCTTTGTGCACTAAAGAGAAAACATAAAATATTTGGCGTCGCAATGAATGAACTATTCATCCCTTATGCACTGAAAAGATAACATGTGCATTGCATTGCAGTGAGTTATTCTGTTTTGCACTTGAAGGATAACTCGACAGGCGCTTGTTGCTCTGCGTTGCATACAAGAACTAACTCTTTCCTGTGTGCACTGAAGAGAAATCGAATCACATATGCTGTTGCCCTGCAAAAAATACAAGAACTGTTTCATTGCATTGCATACAATAATAAACTTGTTTGTGCATAGAAGAAATTATTATAACATATGTGCTGTTGCATTGCAACATATAAGTTACACACGGTTTCCTTGCACTGTATGCAAGAACTAACTTTTTCCTCATGCATTGAAGAGATTATAACACATTACACGTGGTGTTGCGACGAATGCACCACACTCATCCGTTATGCACTAAAGAGATAACACATAACGGACATTGCATTGCAGTAAGTAATTCCGTTTTGCAGTTAATGAGATAAAGCGACAGGTGCGCTTGTTGCACTGCAATACAAGCAAGAACTAACACTTTCTTTTTGTGCAATGAAGAGAAAACAAATCACATATGCTGTTGCACTTTGCAATGCATCAAGAACTAACTGTTTCATTGCATTGCGTCCAATAGTTAAATTATTACGATTTGCATAGAAGAAATGAATATAACTATGATCTGTTGCATTCTAACATGTAAGTTATGCACTGTTTCCTTGCATTGTATAACGATAACTAAGGTATTCCTCATGCAATGAAGAGAAAACATAAAATATTTGGTGTTGCAATTAATGAACGAAATCATCCCTTATGCACTGAAGAGATAACACGTAACATGTGCATTGCATTGCAGTGAGTTATTCCGTTTTACACAGGCGCTTGTTGCACTGCGTTGCATACAAGAACTAACTCTTTCCTGTGTGCACTGAAGAGAAAACAAATCACATATGCTGTTCCACTGCACTGCATCAAGAAATAACTGTTTCATTGCATTGCGTAAATAGTTAAATTATTACGATTTGCAGAGACGAAATTAATATAACTATGTCCTATTGCGTTGCAACGTGTAAGTTATGCAGTATGTCCTTGCGTTGTATACGAGAACTAAGGTGTTAATGCATTGGAATGAAAACATAAAATATTTGGTGTTGCAATGAATGAACTAACTTATTTGTTGTGTATTGAAGAGATGACACATAACATGTGCATTGCAGTGAGTTATTCCTTTTTGAAGTAAATGAGACATGACAGGTGCTTGTTGCACTGCATTGCAAGCAAGAAACTAACTCTTTCCCTTTGTGCACTAAAGAGAAAACATAAAATATTTGGCGTCGCAATGAATGAACTATTCATCCCTTATGCACTGAAAAGATAACATGTGCATTGCATTGCAGTGAGTTATTCTGTTTTGCACTTGAAGGGAACTCGACAGGCGCTTGTTGCTCTGCGTTGCATACAAGAACTAACTCTTTCCTGTGTGCACTGAAGAGAAATCGAATCACATATGCTGTTGCCCTGCAAAAAATACAAGAACTGTTTCATTGCATTGCATACAATAAATAACTTGTTTTGTGCATAGAAGAAAATTATTAAACATATGTGCTGTTGCATTGCAACATATAAGTTACACACGGTTTCCTTGCACTGTATGCAAGAACTAACTTTTCCTCATGCATTGAAGAGATTATAACACATTACACGTGGTGTTGCGACGAATGCACCATACTCATCCGTTATGCACTAAAGAGATAACACATAACGGACATTGCATTGCAGTAAGTAATTCCGTTTTGCAGTTAATGAGATAAAGCGACAGGTGCGCTTGTTGCACTGCAATACAAGCAAGAACTAACACTTTCTTTTTGTGCAATGAAGAGAAAACAAATCACATATGCTGTTGCACTTTGCAATGCATCAAGAACTAACTGTTTCATTGCATTGCGTCCAATAGTTAAATTATTACGATTTGCATAGAAGAAATGAATATAACTATGATCTGTTGCATTCTAACATGTAAGTTATGCACTGTTTCCTTGCATTGTATAACGATAACTAAGGTATTCCTCATGCAATGAAGAGAAAACATAAAATATTTGGTGTTGCAATTAATGAACGAAATTATGCACTGAAGATAAAAACGTAACATGTGCATTGCATTGCAGTGAGTTATTCCGTTTTACACAGGCGCTGTTGCACTGCGTTGCATACAAGAACTAACTCTTTCCTGTGTGCATGAAGAAAACAAATCACATATGCTGTTGCACTGCACTGCATCAAGAAATAACTGTTTCATTGCATTGCGTAAATAGTTAAATTATTACGATTTGCAGACGAAATTAATATAACTATGTCCTATTGCGTTGCAACGTGTAAGTTATGCAGTATGTCCTTGCGTTGTATACGAGAACTAAGGTGTTAATGCATTGGAATGAAAACATAAATATTTGTGTTTGCAATGAATGAACTAACTTATTTGTTGTGTATTGAAGAGATGACACATAACATGTGCATTGCAGTGAGTTATTCCTTTCTGAAGTAAATGAGACATGACAGGTGCTTGTTGCACTGCATTGCAAGCAAGAAACTAACTCTTTCCCTTTGTGCACTAAAGAGAAAACAAAATATTTGGCGTCGCAATGAATGAACTATTCATCCCTTATGCACTGAAAAGATAACATGTGCATTGCATTGCAGTGAGTTATTCTGTTTTGCACTTGAAGGGATAACTCGACAGGCGCTTGTTGCTCTGCGTTGCATACAAGAACTAACTCTTTCCTGTGTGCACTGAAGAGAAATCGAATCACATATGCTGTTGCCCTGCAAAAAATACAAGAACTGTTTCATTGCATTGCATACAATAATAACTTGTTTGTGCATAGAAGAAATTATTATAACATATGTGCTGTTGCATTGCAACATATAAGTTACACACGGTTTCCTTGCACTGTATGCAAGAACTAACTTTTTCCTCATGCATTGAAGAGATTATAACACATTACACGTGGTGTTGCGACGAATGCACCATACTCATCCGTTATGCACTAAAGAGATAACACATAACGGACATTGCATTGCAGTAAGTAATTCCGTTTTGCAGTTAATGAGATAAAGCGACAGGTGCGCTTGTTGCACTGCAATACAAGCAAGAACTAACACTTTCTTTTTGTGCAATGAAGAGAAAACAAATCACATATGCTGTTGCACTTTGCAATGCATCAAGAACTAACTGTTTCATTGCATTGCGTCCAATAGTTAAATTATTACGATTTGCATAGAAGAAATGAATATAACTATGATCTGTTGCATTCTAACATGTAAGTTATGCACTGTTTCCTTGCATTGTATAACGATAACTAAGGTATTCCTCATGCAATGAAGAGAAAACATAAAATATTTGGTGTTGCAATTAATGAACGAAATCATCCCTTATGCACTGAAGAGATAACACGTAACATGTGCATTGCATTGCAGTGAGTTATTCCGTTTTACACAGGCGCTTGTTGCACTGCGTTGCATACAAGAACTAACTCTTTCCTGTGTGCACTGAAGAGAAAACAAATCACATATGCTGTTGCACTGCACTGCATCAAGAAATAACTGTTTCATTGCATTGCGTAAATAGTTAAATTATTACGATTTGCAGAGACGAAATTAATATAACTATGTCCTATTGCGTTGCAACGTGTAAGTTATGCAGTATGTCCTTGCGTTGTATACGAGAACTAAGGTGTTAATGCATTGGAATGAAAACATAAAATATTTGGTGTTGCAATGAATGAACTAACTTATTTGTTGTGTATTGAAGAGATGACACATAACATGTGCATTGCAGTGAGTTATTCCTTTTTGAAGTAAATGAGACATGACAGGTGCTTGTTGCACTGCATTGCAAGCAAGAAACTAACTCTTTCCCTTTGTGCACTAAAGAGAAAACATAAAATTTGGCGTCGCAATGAATGAACTATTCATCCCTTATGCACTGAAAAGATAACATGTGCATTGCATTGCAGTGAGTTATTCTGTTTGCACTTGAAGGGATAACTCGACAGGCGCTTGTTGCTCTGCGTTGCATACAAGAACTAACTCTTTCCTGTGTGCACTGAAGAGAAAATCGAATCACATATGCTGTTGCCCTGCAAAAAATACAAGAACTGTTTCATTGCATTGCATACAATAAATAACTTGTTTTGTGCATAGAAGAAATTATTATAACATATGTGCTGTTGCATTGCACATATAAGTTACACACGGTTTCCTTGCACTGTATGCAAGAACTAACTTTTTCCTCATGCATTGAAGAGATTATAACACATTACACGTGGTGTTGCGACGAATGCACATACTCATCCGTTATGCACTAAAGAGATAACACATAACGGATTGCATTGCAGTAAGTAATTCCGTTTTGCAGTTAATGAGATAAGCGACAGGTGCGCTTGTTGCACTGCAATACAAGCAAGAACTAACACTTTCTTTTTGTGCAATGAGAGGAAAACAAATCACATATGCTGTTGCACTTTGCAATGCATCAAGAACTAACGTTTCATTGCATTGCGTCCAATAGTTAAATTATTACGATTGCATAGAAGAAATGAATATAACTATGATCTGTTGCATTCTAACATGTAAGTTATGCACTGTTTCCTTGCATTGTATAACGATAACTAAGGTATTCCTCATGCAATGAAGAGAAAACATAAAATATTTGGTGTTGCAATTAATGAACGAAAATCATCCCTTATGCACTGAAGAGATAACACGTAACATGTGCATGCATTGCAGTGAGTTATTCGTTTTACACAGGCGCTTGTTGCACTGCGTTGCATACAAGAACTAACTCTTTCCTGTGTGCACTGAAGAGAAAACAAATCACATATGCTGTTGCACTGCACTGCATCAAGAAATAACTGTTTCATTGCATTGCGTAAATAGTTAAATTATTACGATTTGCAGAGACGAAATTAATATAACTATGTCCTATTGCGTTGCAACGTGTAAGTTATGCAGTATGTCCTTGCGTTGTATACGAGAACTAAGGTGTTAATGCATTGGAATGAAAACATAAAATATTTGGTGTTGCAATGAATGAACTAACTTATTTGTTGTGTATTGAAGAGATGACACATAACATGTGCATTGCAGTGAGTTATTCCTTTTTGAAGTAAATGAGACATGACAGGTGCTTGTTGCACTGCATTGCAAGCAAGAAACTAACTCTTTCCCTTTGTGCACTAAAGAGAAAAAAAATATTTGGCGTCGCAATGAATGAACTATTCATCCCTTATGCACTGAAAAGATAACATGTGCATTGCATTGCAGTGAGTTATTCTGTTTTGCACTTGAAGGGATAACTCGACAGGCGCTTGTTGCTCTGCGTTGCATACAAGAAACTAACTCTTTCCTGTGTGCACTGAAGAGAAATCGAATCACATATGCTGTTGCCCTGCAAAAAATACAAGAACTGTTTCATTGCATTGCATACAATAAATAACTTGTTTTGTGCATAGAAGAAATTATTATAACATATGTGCTGTTGCATTGCAACATATAAGTTACACACGGTTTCCTTGCACTGTATGCAAGAACTAACTTTTTCCTCATGCATTGAAGAGATTATAACACATTACACGTGGTGTTGCGACGAATGCACCATACTCATCCGTTATGCACTAAAGAGATAACACATAAGGACATTGCATTGCAGTAAGTAATTCCGTTTTGCAGTTAATGAGATAAAGCGACAGGTGCGCTTGTTGCACTGCAATACAAGCAAGAACTACTTTCTTTTTGTGCAATGAAGAGAAAACAAATCACATATGCTGTTGCACTTTGCAATGCATCAAGAACTAACTGTTTCATTGCATTGCGTCCAATAGTTAAATTATTACGATTTGCATAGAAGAAATGAATATAACTATGATCTGTTGCATTCTAACATGTAAGTTATGCACTGTTTCCTTGCATTGTATAACGATAACTAAGGTATCCTCATGCAATGAAGAGAAAACATAAAATATTTGGTGTTGCAATTAATGAACGAAATCATCCCTTATGCACTGAAGAGATAACACGTAACATGTGCATTGCATTGCAGTGAGTTATTCCGTTTTACACAGGCGCTTGTTGCACTGCGTTGCATACAAGAACTAACTCTTTCCTGTGTGCACTGAAGAGAAAACAAATCACATATGCTGTTGCACTGCACTGCATCAAGAAATAACTGTTTCATTGCATTGCGTAAATAGTTAAATTATTACGATTTGCAGAGACGAAATTAATATAACTATGTCCTATTGCGTTGCAACGTGTAAGTTATGCAGTATGTCCTTGCGTTGTATACGAGAACTAAGGTGTTAATGCATTGGAATGAAAACATAAAATATTTGGTGTGCAATGAATGAACTAATTATTTGTGTGTATTGAAGAGATGACACATAACATGTGCATTGCAGTGAGTATTCCTTTTTGAAGTAAATGAGACATGACAGGTGCTTGTTGCACTGCATTGCAAGCAAGAAACTAACTCTTTCCCTTTGTGCACTAAAGAGAAAACATAAAATATTTGGCGTCGCAATGAATGAACTATTCATCCTTATGCACTGAAAAGATAACATGTGCATTGCATTGCAGTGAGTTATTCTGTTTTGCACTTGAAGGGATAACTCGACAGGCGCTTGTTGCTCTGCGTTGCATACAAGAACTAACTCTTTCCTGTGTGCACTGAAGAGAAATCGAACATATGCTGTTGCCCTGCAAAAAATACAAGAACTGTTTCATTGCATTGATACAATAAATAACTTGTTTTGTGCATAGAAGAAAATTATTATAACATATGTGCTGTTGCATTGCAACATATAAGTTACACACGGTTTCCTTGCACTGTATGCAAGAACTAACTTTTCCTCATGCATTGAAGAGATTATAACACATTACACGTGGTGTTGCGACGAATGCACCATACTCATCCGTTATGCACTAAAGAGATAACACTAAGGGACATTGCATTGCAGTAAGTAATTCCGTTTGCAGTTAATGAGATAAAGCGACAGGTGCGCTTGTTGCACTGCAATACAAGCAAGAACTAACACTTTCTTTTGTGCAATGAAGAGAAAACAAATCACATATGCTGTTGCACTTTGCAATGCATCAAGAACTAACTGTTTCATTGCATTGCGTCCAATAGTTAAATTATTACGATTTGCATAGAAGAAATGAATATAACTATGATCTGTTGCATTCTAACATGTAAGTTATGCACTGTTTTGCATTGTATAACGATAACTAAGGTATTCCTATGCAATGAAGAGAAAACATAAAATATTTGGTGTTGCAATTAATGAACGAAATCATCCCTTATGCACTGAAGAGATAACACGTAACTGTGCATTGCATGCAGTGAGTTATTCCGTTTTACACAGGCGCTTGTTGCACTGCGTTGCATACAAGAACTAACTCTTTCCTGTGTGCACTGAAGAGAAAAAACAAATCACATATGCTGTTGCACTGCACTGCATCAAGAAATAACTGTTTCATTGCATTGCGTAAATAGTTAAATTATTACGATTTGCAGAGACGAAATTAATATAACTATGTCCTATTGCGTTGCAACGTGTAAGTTATGCAGTATGTCCTTGCGTTGTATACGAGAACTAAGGTGTTAATGCATTGGAATGAAAACATAAAATATTTGGTGTTGCAATGAATGAACTAACTTATTTGGTGTGTATTGAAGAGATGACACATAACTGTGCATTGCAGTGAGTATTCCTTTTGAAGTAAATGAGACATGACAGGTGCTTGTGCACTGCATTGCAAGCAAGAAATAAACTTTCCCTTTGTGCACTAAAGAGAAAACATAAAATATTGGCGTCGCAATGAATGAACTATTATCCCTTATGCACTGAAAAGATAACATGTGCATTGCATTGCAGTGAGTTATTCTGTTTTGCACTTGAAGGGATAACTCGACAGGCGCTTGTTGCTCTGCGTTGCATACAAGAACTAACTCTTCTGTGTGCATGAAGAGAAATCGAATCACATATGCAATGCAAAAAAACAACTGTTCATTGTATATTTAAATAACTTGTTTTGGCATAGAAGAAATTATGTATGTGCTGTTGATTCTTAAGTGCACAGTCCTGCACATGTCATGTTAGAAATAACTGTGCGAATGCACCATACTCATACGTTATGCACTAAAGAGATAACACATAACGGACATTGCATTGCAGTAAGTAATTCCGTTTTGCAGTTAATGAGGATAACGCGACAGGTGCGCTTGCATTGCACATATCAAGCAAGAACTAAACACTTTCTTTTGTGCAATGAAGAGAAAAAAATCACATATGCTGTGCACTTTGCAAATGCATCAAGAAACTAACTGTTTCATTTGCATTGCGTTCCTCAATAGTTAAAATTATACGATGTGCATAGAAGAAATGCATAACATAGGATCTGTTTGCATTCTAAACATTTTTTGTTTTTTGTTTTTTTTGTGGTTGTCTTTTTTTTTTTCTTTCTTGTATTTGTTTTTTGTTTGTTTTTTTTGTTTGTCTTTTATGTTTTTTCTTGTTGTTTCTTCTTTGTTTTATTCTCTTTTTTTTTTGGGTTTTTTTTCTATTTTGTATTTATGTCCAGTTTACCATCTTCTGAGGGCGACTTCCAGCAGGATAACACACATGTCACAAAGCTCAAATCATCTCAAACTGGTTTCTAAACATGACAATGAGGTTAACTATATACAAATGGCCTACACAGTCACCAGTTCTCAATCCAACGGAGCAATTTGGAATGGCGGAACAGGAGATTTGCATCATGGATATGCAGCCGAAAAATTTGCGCAAACGCATGAGGCAGCGGGTCAATATGGGACCAAAATAGCTGAGGGAATGCTTCCAGCACGGTGCTGAATCACATGATGACGAATTAAGGCAGTTTGAAGAATTTTGATTTCTTAAAAGAATTTAATAAAGAGAATCATAACCATCAGTTACCTGTAGGAAAACATTTGAATAAGAGACCGTTTCCAGAAAATGCGACCCTTTCTGGATCTGTTTGAGTCATGAGGTCCCCTTTAGGGCATTTTTGGGACAGCAGCAACATTATGGAAACAAAGCATTCCAGTAACACAAAGAAGGAAAATCTGGATTTATTCCATTGATTTTGGACACAATCAAGTTTGTTCAACATAGACATTTAAAAGGCTTTAAATCAAATAAATAAGCAGTCATGCATCAAGAGGTTGTTTATACAGATTAACTGTGAAACATACTGCTTGCCCAATTAAGTAATTAATGCTGGTTATAAAAAAGTAAATCAGTTTGTTAGACACCAGTCTTGGATATAAAAAAATAACATAACTATAAAAAGCTGTATTACATTCAATGCGGTAAGGTGACTTATTAACCCTTCTTTACGCATCTCCTGCAGGAAGATGTGTTGGAAAAACACAGAACTATAAAATATGTTTGCACTTGAGGGGCAACACACACTTGACGCAGAACACACTCGAAATGAATCCTCCCCATTCATTATCAAAGGACCATCCTAACCCATCTTTTTCTATCTTGACATTTTAAAACAGAAAGGCTTCTTTACATATAAGGACTTTGTCTCCTGCACTGTGTGTTTGTTAAGAGGCTATCGAAAGGGGAACGGACAAGATCAAAGTGACATCCAAGTGTGATCTGGCAATGCTGTCTTATGTATCACTGAGGGGGTGGTAGCCTGCATCACAGTCCTTGTGGTAAATGGAATTTCCAGTCATCTCCAGTAAACAATGAGTAAATTCCTACATTCTTACTGATCACACAGCTAAATGTGTATTATGATAAACAGAACCTTAACTAATTGTTACTGGATAGAGGGGCAAGCACAGCAACGATGTTCTGTTAGTATGAAGGATGCAGAGGTAAGATCGCGCTGACAGGTTTGGCCAAGTGTGTCTTTTATGAGGGGCCAGGCGGCGTGTCAATACTCTTGGTGTCTAGGGTTGGGTGGGTTTACTTGGCATTTGGGGAGACGACGGGAATTGGTTAGGATGTTTTCAACAAAAAACACCTTTCCAGACAACACACACAGTTTGTGTGTGATTTAGTAGGTTTTCTTTGCACAAATTCCTACAGCTATAGTATTTGCTTAAGTAAGGAGAGTTTTCACCAACAATTTAAATTCTGTCATCAGTGTAGTCCACTCATGTGGTTCATAAACCAGAAGACTTTTGGCTAATCTGAAAAACACAAATGTAAGATAATTTTTAATGAAATTGACGTATTTCGTCCTCCATAGGAAAGCCCATATCCACCTAAATTTGAACCACCAAGAAT